>CAXHKU010000350.1:0-22728 GCA_964017125.1 Flabesymbios commensalis
GACCATAATTAAATGCAAGGTTTTTAAAATCATTGGACCAATTTTATTTGAACGTAGAATATAATTGCCGTGCTGTGTGAATTAATTGAGACACTTAACTTACTTAACATTAAAATAGATGTAGGAGCCTTGATAGAAACAAATTAGCGCCAGCAATCGGCTTGAGAGGCATGACGTAAGTAGCTTCTGACTGGCGTGATACAGAAAGAATAATGGAAAATAACTTTGAAAAAATATTACTATTTCAAGAAGGAGACAAAGATAAAAATAGAGAGTATCATATTGTTTTAGGCCCTGAAGATAATCTGCATTGCTTATTAAAATACAGTTGTGGCGTGGTAGGTTACGACACAGAGTACGATTTTATGGCAGCTAGGGTCAAAACGTCTGCTGTAAATTTTTGTGATAACCTGAAGAATAGCACACTCTAACCAATATAGGTTCTTTAGAAGGAACCCTTCAGTACAATCACCATGCAACCCCAGGAGAACCCTTGCATGGTGATTGTACTGAAGGGTTCCTTCTAAAGAACCTATATTGTTTAGAGTGTAGGGTAGGTATAGTAGAGTTATGTAATAGAGAAGATACTAATACACATACATTGCATTTTCAAATGACCAAATTAGGCAAGTTAACATGCCTTGCTCTACTTGGAACTCCTGGAAATGAAATGAATCAGGCTTTAGGCCACCTTTGTCAGAAGGCCCGTTAGTCAGAAGGCCCGTTAGTCAGAAGGCCCGATAGTAAGAAATAGTCAGAAAATCAGTTAAGCTTTTTTGTCAGAAGGCCCTTCAGTCAGAATTTGTTCATTGGGCATTGAACAATTCTAGAGGACGCTGCATTTGATATCTGGGCATGTGGAGAGGGGGTGGGGGACTATATTATTTTGATTGAAACGTTTGTTGTCCAGCTATTGATAAAGCAATATTGAGAGTTGCGCATAAAATAATTACTCAAGGATACTTATAAAATGCTGACGGAGTCCATACGAGTTTTTCAAAAAAATCGGTAATTTAATAAATAGTTTGAAGGAGAAAATTAGCCATGAAAATAAAATTGTGAAACAATTATACGCAAACAAATTGCACAACTGAGAGTAAAATTCATATAGATCAAATGTTGCGTCTCTGGGACATAAGTATATACGTTCGACTCTTAGTTGGTAATAAGTCGATATGATCTGGATATGATCTTGAAAAAAAATCACGATGGTTCGTAGTTCGCACATTTATATTGAAAACGAGCATTATTTATGACTGGTTGGTTGCTTGGCTGGGTTATTTTCATCAATGAGAGCGCTTTATTTTTTTAGCACTATGCTTTTTTGCATAAACTTTACTGAAATATGTGTGAAAAGTGTGTCATGAGAAAACCCCACAAGATTTTTCAATTGGAGTTTGTAGCCATCTGTTTAATTTATGTAAAGCGTTCATGAATGTATCATTTTGCTCAGAATAAATAATAAGTTTGTCCAAGTATTCTGATAACTAGCATTATTTGTCGACTCTTTTGTGTAGAAATGCTTGTTTTGTATTCGAGAAAGTGAAGTTTACCTAAGCACGGGAGAAATATTTGCTGTGAGGGCCGGAATAATTGGTAATGATATTTATTATTAGAGTATTAATGTGGTATATAACTAGTCTTTAGTGGACAGGGGGTTGAGTGCCGCCAGGTAGGTCACGTGTCGCGGCCGCATTGGCGCACTCGGAGACCCTTGGAGACGACTAGCACATATATAAGCTTAGTAATAACATAAGTAGCCTTGTTATAATTTTCACTACGTAACTCTATTCACTAGTCATTTATGGTGTAAGGATTGGTGCTAGACTACTAGGTATAGTTTAACCTCATTCCCTGGTATTTATGCGAGTAAAGCAATGTTATTAATTTAATGAATATTGAGTCTTAAGTGAGTAAAACTAAGTTAACGGGTGGCTGCTGACGTGAGCGGGGAGGTCGTGTGGCGTTCAGAGACCATCAGATCAAGCACAAGTATACAACAAACGAATTATGGGAAAATTTCAAATCAGCATTAGAATTAGGAGTAAAAAAATTTGTTCCAGTAAAGACCATTAGAAAAAAAGACAAACTGCCGTGGGTAAGTAAAAAAATTAAACAAAAAATCAAACAGAGAAATCAAGCATTTTCTAAAATGAAGAAAAGTAACTCTACCGAAGACACAGATAAATTCCACGAATTAAAAAGCACAGTCCAGAGAGAGATCAGGAAAAATTACAATAAATATCTAAAAGACATTATTGATCCAGAAACCGACAAAGGAAACAAGAAACTATGGGGTATGGTGAGAAGACTCAAAAAAGATTTGTCAAGCTGCTCCCCCATTAAAAGCAAATGGCAAACTAATAAATGATACTTACGGAAAAGCTGAAGCACTAAACAAACAATTCCAATCCGTGTTCAACCCAACAACACATAGCACTCTGCCAGACATGGGGCCCAGTTTATTTTCATCCATGAAAAAAATCAAATTTACTGTTCCGGGCATTTTAAAACTGCTACAAGACATCAAAATACATAAGGCTCCAGGGCCAGATAAAATTGTTCCCAGATTGTTGCACGATTTCGCCCATATCTTGGCTGAACCATTAGTCGAAATTTTTAATAAATCGCTTGAAACATCTGACGTACCGCATGACTGGCAGACAGCAAATGTTGTTCCTATCTTTAAAAAAGGAGAACGTTACAAACCATCGAATTATAGACCAGTTTCCCAAACGTGTATATGTTGCAAAATTATGGAGCATGTAATAGCATCAAACTTAATGAAACACAGACCCTGGTACATGAGCTATCAGATAAATTAGACCGCAAAAAACAAGTTGACATAGCTGTCCTTGACTTTAGCAAAGCATTCGACAAAGCTTCACATAAGCATTTCGCAATTAAATTAGCCTACTACGGTATCAGAGGTAGCACTTTGGCATGGATAAATTCTTTTCTGACAAATCGCACACAGCAGGTTGTCCTTGAGGGGATTGCTTCTGGAACCGTTGATGTCCTTGGACCAATACTGTTCTTGATTTTTATAAATGACCTGCCCCAATCTCTCTCTTCGAAAGTCAGATTTTTTGCTGATGATGCGATTTTATAACATGACTCATGACTGTCAGATGCTGCAAAGTGACTTGAACAAGCTGACAGAATGGGAAGAATAGTGGCTGATGAGTTTTAACCCAAGCAAATGTGAAGTGCTGACAGTCACCCGCAAGAATCAACCTACCGTATTTAACTACAGCATGCATGACCAAATTTTAAACAGAGTAAAAAGTACAAAATATCTTGGAGTAACAATAACTTCGGACCTGAATTGGAACAAGCATATTAATCAGACAGCGGGCAAGGCAAACCAGATGCTGGGCTTTGTAAAGAGAAACATCAAAACAAGGTCACATAACATCAAGACGAAAGCATATAAAGCACTTGTTCGTCCCCGCCTAGAGTACTGTGCTAGCGTGTGGGATCCACATACTCAAAGTGCAATACAAAAGATAGAGATGGTGCAGAGGTGGGTGGCCAGATATGTCCTGAGACGGTACCACAATACCAGTAGCGTCTCAGATATGCTAGAACAGCTACAGTGGCCTACACTAGCCCAGCGCCGGTGCTGCCTCCGCCTTACTATGTTGTATAAAATCAAGAACAGTATTGTCACAATAGATCCTACTTCCTATCTGAAGCCAATACGCACCACAACCAGAACGAATTCACTGTCTTTTCTCCCCTACAGATGTAATACTGAATCATTTAAACATGCATATTTCCCAAGAACAATACCAATCTGGAACACTTTACCAGACACAATAGTCTTATCCTCATCTCAAAATGCCTTCAAAGCTGCAGTTGCTAAATATGTCTGCAGTTTTCCCTCACAATCTTTTTAACTTAAACTGTTTTTAACATGCACCTTGTTGGCAAGCTACTCTTTCCCCATTGTTTATTTTTGTTAGTAGCTCTGCCCATAATCCGTTTATGCACCAGTACTCACACCAGACAAACTATCTACAACCAAGCCTATGGGTACCAAACTTTTTAACAAAATTTGCAAACGCACCCTAACACCCAGAGTAACCAGCCTTCCAACTGGAAGTTATACTCTGTTACGCAAAGAAGAAGAAGAGAAGAAGATTGCTAGAAATGCTTCGTTCTTATAGATAACCACTCTATCCTAATGAACTCGATATAATAATGTAAACTGAGTAAATTATATGTCCGTCTTCAGTATAAAATACTGTATACGAATCTATTATTATTAATGTGAATTTAGTTAAGAAAATGTCACAGTAAAATGCTGCTCAAACGCCTAAAGAGGCCTAAAGGGTTTGTATAACAGCCGGCGCGTGTGCCGTGCTCGGGGCGGCAGAAAGCCTGCGGGAACTAAGTGTAGGCTTTTTGTACACGCTTAACTTCCTGTGACAAAAGTGAATTGTCGCTAGCGTATACTGAGGGATGAATGGGATGGTGAAGGTGTACACTAATTTTGAACCCTTTCGCTGGTCAGCTTGCTGTTTCAGATCGAGGCGGGAGCACATGGTAGACGTCCTATAAAAGAAAGCGCGCACTGCTCGACAGACAAGAAGTGACCTAACACCTAGAGACACGGGTGGACCCAGAACGTACGTGCCAGTGAGGTGACATTACTAGTGCCGCTGCATTACCTTCTTCTGCCCGGAAAGTTGAACCTGCCTGCACGGTAATGGAGAGTCTCTTGTCCTCAACCAGGGGGAATCAGGAGATTGTGTGGTGACTTCGGGTTCGAGTCCAGAGTCGGAGCTAGCTTCAGCTTCCGTTGTCTGTCTCTGGGAGATGGAGACGTCGTCTGTCTGATGGTGTTGTTTAAAATTCAAGAGTGTAAGCTCTTTCCTCTCTGAGATAGAGAGTATCAAGGCGCGGTAGTGTTGACCCTACGGATGCTAGGAACTGGGCTAGGATTAGCTCATAATGGATTATTGTACGAGACAAGCCGAGGAGAATTCGCCAGCTGACCCACGCAAATAAAGGTATAGTGTACCCCAGATCCATCCGAACAATATATTAATCCCTGTGATGATAGTGTGCCCGCATATGCGGAAGTAAGTGCACAACGGCCTAATTTTGCTTATAATTTAATGATAGACTTTAATTTGGGGCAGTAGGTGTTCCGGCCATTACACTTAAATTTTCTAAATGTACGTGGGTGTGACTTGGTGATCCCGTCTGGATTACCGTGGACTTTAATTTGATAGAGTCACAGCCCTCCTAAGACCCCACTGACAGATTACCACCCTGTACCATCCTGTGTGATTTATTACTGTATTCTATGTGTTGACATTAAATCTGTATGTCGATTTATTCTCTGAGGTTGACTTGTTTATTTTGCGTGCTCTTGCTATATTATTTGAACGATACACGGACAGCTTGGTTTCTTGACAGAATTTGGTAGTTTGTTAAGTAATAACTTCTTTTGAGATCAGTTCGAGGTGAGTGGTGTTTAACCTGTTCTGAGCCAGTCCCGACCAACCGATATTTCACTATTGTGACGTCGTGCCTCGTGCCACCTTCAATGCTGGTGCTGTCAGAGTCCAGGTGAGTTTATTTGGATTCTGACGGGATTGTGTTGAAGGGCCACGGGACCACAACATATTATATAATGTGATTGCAGTATATATTATTACCGTGCTAATTAAGACACAGCGTAAATTTGAATCTTATTGTAATCTATTAGCAGTATCTTGTTATTTCGACCATTTTTTCTCAGCAAGTTTCAAAATTTAGGTAGGCTGGGAATTACGTCAGCAACATTAGGTTCAAAAACATAATGAGTGGCCTATTAATAACGTAACCCTTATGAAAGTGCTAGACGTTGTTATTGGCACAAGTAAATAAATAAATACAAATAATTGGTCATAGGGTTGTTCATAGGGTTGTTCCAAAACATAACATCTTATAAGCTTAAACGTTATCTTGTGCCAAAGCATAAAGTATCCAATATGTCAGCTATAAATAATATTGAGTTTAAGACAACCATTGAAGTTAAATCATATTTTGATGTTTTAAGTTAGTCAAATAATAAATTATCATCACTTGAACCGTCTGTCTCGTCACTTGATGATATAACATTGTCATCCCCTAATAACTAAAACATCTGTATTATATGCACGAATGACCACATCATTATATAGTCCTACATTTACAATTTCTTCTGTGCTACATGAGTGAGTTTTAACGACACATATGAAAAATATATATATATTTAAACCAATATAGCACATCATCAATGTCATGAAAATCAATAATTGGAACCGTTTTGCTAATCAGCTTATAGATACCAGCAAGAATACATAGCACATAATCTTGATATCAGTAATCAGGTAATGTGTTTGTATATATGTAACAACAATACCAAAGGGCGGGGGCCCTGGTGCCTGCTTGGAAAGTCAGAGATCGCAAATTCGTCTCCTGCTTTGGCATTCCAAGTTTCAGAGAACAAAATGTTTCATCCCTGCTCAATCGTAAAGATTGAATATTGTGGGCAGTCTACATGACCGAGAGATAACGTGCTTGGCCGCTGACCAACAGGGCTCAATTTCGAACCATGTGTCTGGAGGGCAGTGTCACCTCATTCATATCACCATCCTCAGGAGGTTCTTCTGGCCCAGTTTAGCTTATATGTGAACAAATGTGGCGTAAAACCCCATTCATTTCATTTGATTACATTTGATAAAGCCAACTAACACCTGACTCGACGTTTGCCTGATAATATGACAGTAACATTGCAGCAAAGATCGTGTGAGTTGAGAAAGCCTTCATGGGTCTTTATCCTTGGGTCGATCTACTGTTAGTATTGTGATTTTCGTAATTTACGTAAGAGGGTGTAGTAAAAGTGCATTACGGTTACATGTGATAATGATCAGATGGATTAGGGCTGCTGTAGATTTCACGGCTGAGTAAGAAACAATAAAAGTTGGTATTTTACAACTCCGTGACGATTTTGTTAGGCCTATTTAAGGCAGAAGAATTGAAATTGAAGAATATAGACTTCGTGAAAATTCCTGGCTAACTGGGGCCTATTAAAAGACCCAGAATAAATAATAATTGCACTCGTATGTACATAATTTTTACATTGTAATCCTGTAAAAATGATTTTTTGTCAAGCATTTTTCATTATGTGCAGTGGGCCTACTTCAGAATGTGTGTAAAATCAGCAAAATGTATGATGGGAATCGAACATATAATATAAATTCCAATGATGGATGAGATATAAATATATACTACCGGCCTATAAATATTTTATTTTCATGATACTGCAATTTAGAGCATAGACATACATTCTCTGACACACCTGTAGCTGATATTTTGCAATGCTGTTGACAAGTTTCAAGGCCCCTGGGCCTCTTGTATTAATTGCTCTTAGAATAATATAAAGTCAGATGACAGCTTGTTGTTACAGAAAATCCTGATGAATGTCGAGAGATCCCACTTCACAGAAAATTCTCCATGTGGATATTAGTCCAAAGCGATATCTGCTTCAATCGAGATAACATTTGTATCATCCTCATATCCATTCTCACGTTTATGAGTCGATTTTTCAAGCCACATTGTCTTGATCATCAAATCATGTATTATCATGTGTTTGTTTTCGTCTCCATTGCATTATAGTGTATTACCTCATTGCATTTTAGAATATACAGATAAAATTACATAATCATTTCACACAATCAGGTATGGTTATATGTTATATAGCTCAACAAATTCCTTCAATTATCAGTCAATTTAACAGAGTGACCATTCTGCCCTTTATAAGTATGTATCATATCTCCATTCTCATTCAACACACAAATCTGCTTGTTGTATCCATCCCGAACTACAAAACAGGAAGACATTGGACGAGGGAGAGCTTTCCACGGTCTAATATTTCGTGGCGTTTGTATTCTACCAGTTGGTTTACAAGAAAGAGAATATATATGTATCTCTTCACCATCACAAACCAGCAGATCACCTTGATGTACACTCAGACCCAATGGGGTGAATCTCAATCTGACCACTCTAGATCTCTCTGCTTCTCAGATATTGTCGACCTGCTTGACTTTAATAGTCATCAAGCAGTTATTCCCCCCATCGCTAATCATGAGCTCAGACCTTTCAGAATGATACTCAGCTATATTGTCAGGATCCCGCAAGTTTTTCAGTTGTATTTTCTGCGGTTGATTTGGAGTTACAAAAACAGGAAACCTAAGATTAGAAAGACATATAAGCGTCACCTTCAGCCACGACAACTAACACTTACAGAAACAGGATGCCTGATACTAGAAAGACATAATCGTCACCTCCAACACAGACAACTAACACATAGAGAATCAGGATACCTAAGAGTAGAAAGACATGATCGTCACCTCCAACATCGACAACTAACACATAGAGAATCAGGATACTTAAGAGTAGAAAGACATGATCGTCACCTCCAACATCGACAACTAACACATAGAGAATCAGGATACCTAAGACCAGAAGACACAATAGTCACCAACAACTAAGTAAAAAGTGTCAGTTTTGTACTTAAGTATGTTACAGAAACTGGCCCCTGCGGCTGATTTCTATAACACACTTAACTAAAAAAATAACTTTTTACTTAAGTATGCTACGTAAACTAGCCCACTTCATTTTTCACTAAAGTACGTTACAGAAACCGGCGCGGGGTACTGAAGTACAAAGCTGACACTTTTTACTGAACGCTATACCTTGACAATGACCAAATTTTGCTTGATATCTCAGATCCTTTAATAAAGAACATGCCTTTAATGCCATGACTTACAGAAAGAATATAATGGACATAATTGTAAAATCCTTCATATATGTCTCATGTCTAATTATAATTGTGAAATCCTTCATAGATGTCTCATGTCTCAAAACTAAGTTTAACTAATCATTTTTATCAAGGATCAAATCTGCCGACCACGTGTCAAAATTATCTAATCGTCACCCATCATTTAGTTCTTATGGCGTAACAGGTACACTGCGAGAAATGAGCTTATTTTTTATGTCTGGATCACAAAAGAAGAAAAACTGGACATAAGCATAGAACCTTCATAGAAAATTCCTTGCCTTGACAGGTAACTGAATGAAAATCTAGCTGAACAGTATCGTCAGATTTTTAAGTGTATTTCATCTGCAGCCTATGAAATGTGACAGGTTCACTCAATACTGGGTTGGCTTTTGGATTTTATTAGCTGTTAATAATAATCAGATTCCTCAAGCGCAAAACATACCAACACAACCGTGGAGAGCAAAAATTATCAAACACACTTGTTTATCGATACCAAGGCGTTGGTGCATTTTGAATAGAGTAAAATTGTATGTTTGAAAATGATAAAAATGTGTGTTTAATATTTTTTTGTGCCCGGATAGTGTAATTGTTAGTGTAATTTACGCTTTACTGTGCCGTCAAAACAAGCAGTCAAACAAACGGAACATTTTCTTCATATATTTCAGGAGACTTGACAGAGTTATCCTGTATTCGGTCACCTGTCTGTGACATTTCATTGCCTAGTAATAATTATCAGATCCTTTTTATAGAGCTCCATGCCTTGATAACAAACGAAAAACAAGCTGGATCTAATCATCAGATCCTTCAGTTTATCCTGTCTCCAGTGACATCACCAGCCTATGAAATACAACATTTGATTGAAATCATGCGCCAATAAGTTGAAAGGAAACGTTATTTATTACCAACACTTTTAATAACAGAAGTTGACCAAACAAGGACAAGTTCAAGTTCAAGTTCAATAAAGCAACTCCCAGGGGAGTACCCGGTCCCGTCTTTAAAAAGACGCCCGAAATGCCGGGGTTCATTATAATGACCCCTCCTCGTCTCCCTGCAGGCGTGAGGAGCCTCTGCACGTCCACTTCACCGGCTCTTCACTACCAATGCCAAAGGATTAGGCTGTAAAATAGCAGTAAAATAGCATACAAAAGCAATTTCCACCCGCGGAAAACAAGAAAGAATCAAGTTGGGGCAGACCTCGTGTATTCCCTACTGTCCGCCCGGAGGCAATGCCATGGCCGCTGGGTATTCACAGGGGCTTCATGTGCTGAAGTCTAATGACGATCCATGCCCTGACCGCTGGGTATGCACAGGGGCTTCATGTAGTGACGATTTACCCTGCCCAACCAGTGAGTTCAGTGAAGTAGCCTATATCATACGTCTTGCAGGCCCAGGCCAGCAGTCAAAACACCTCTCACCGACGCTCTTTGGGTGCGAGAAGCCTCTGGATGCTAGAAAAGAATTAGCCTCCGAATCAATTCTCACCCTCAAGCCCTTTGTCAAACTTACAGGGAACTTGCCGTAATAGTAGTCGATGTTGCCTGCAAAATTACATAGAAAACGGTTGAGAATTTACGTCTGAATTTACGTCCAAATGAATAACTTTTGAAATACTCAATCAAATTTCACACTAATCTCATTAATAACTTTAGAAGTACTTAATCAAACTTTGTCAAACTTACAGGGAACTTGCCGTAATAGCAGTCGATGTTGCCTGCAAAATTACATGGAAAACGGTTGAGAATTGACGTCTGAATTGACGTCTAAATGAATAACTTTTAAAGTACTTAATCAAACTTCGCCAAATTAATGGCGAAGTTGCCGTAACACCAGGCGATGGTGCCTGCAAAATTACATGGAAAACGGTTGAGAATTGACGTCTGAATTGACGTCCAAATGAACAACTTTTGAAATACTCAATCAAATTTCACACTAATCTCATTAATAACTTTTGAAGTACTTAATCAAACTTTGTCAAACTTACAGGGAACTTGCCGTAATAGTAGTCGATGTTGCCTGCAAAATTACATAGAAAACGGTTGAAAATTGACGTCTAAATTGACGTCCAAATGAATAACTTTTAAAGTACTTAATCAAACTTCGCCAAATTAATGGCGAAGTTGCCGTAATACCAGGCGATGGTGCCTGCAAAATTACATGGAAAACGGTTGAGAATTGACGTCTGAATTGACGTCCAAATGAACAACTTTTGAAATACTCAATCAAATTTCACACTAATCTCATTAATAACTTTTGAAGTACTTAATCAAACTTTGTCAAACTTACAGGGAACTTGCCGTAATAGTAGTCGATGTTGCCTGCAAAATTACATGGAAAACGGTTGAGAATTTACGTCTGAATTTACGTCCAAATGAATAACTTTTGAAATACTCAATCAAATTTCACACTAATCTCATTAATAACTTTAGAAGTACTTAATCAAACTTTGTCAAACTTACAGGGAACTTGCCGTAATAGCAGTCGATGTTGCCTGCAAAATTACATGGAAAACGGTTGAGAATTGACGTCTGAATTGACGTCTAAATGAATAACTTTTAAAGTACTTAATCAAACTTCGCCAAATTAATGGCGAAGTTGCCGTAATACCAGGCGATGGTGCCTGCAAAATTACATGGAAAACGGTTGAGAATTGACGTCTGAATTGACGTCCAAATGAACAACTTTTGAAATACTCAATCAAATTTCACACTAATCTCATTAATAACTTTTGAAGTACTTAATCAAACTTTGTCAAACTTACAGGGAACTTGCCGTAATAGTAGTCGATGTTGCCTGCAAAATTACATGGAAAACGGTTGAGAATTTACGTCTGAATTGACGTCCGAATGAATAACTTTTGAAATACTCAATGAAATTTCACACCAATCTCATTAATAACTTTTGAAGTACTTAATCAAACTTTGTCAAACTTACAGGGAACTTGCAGTAATAGCAGTCGATGTTGTCTGCAAAATTACATGGAAAACGGTTGAGAATTGAAGTCTGAATTGACGTCTAAATGAATAACTTTTAAAGTACCTAATCAAACTTCGCCAAATTAATAGCGAAGTTGCCGTAATACCAGGCAATGGTGCCTGCAAAACCACATGGAAAACGGTTGAGAATTGACGTCTGAATTGACGTCTAAATAAATAACTTTTAAAGTACTTAATCAAACTTCGCCAAATTAATAGCGAAGTTGCCGTAATAGCAGGCGATGGTGCCTGCCAACTTACATGGAAAACGGTTGAGAATTGACGTCTGAATTGACGTCCAAATGAATAACTTTTGAAATACTCAATCAAATTTCACACTAATCTCATTAATAACTTTTGAAGTACTTAATCAAACTTTGTCAAACTTACAGGGAACTTGCCGTAATAGTAGTCGATGTTGCCTGCAAAATTACATAGAAAACGGTTGAGAATTGACGTCTGAATTGACGTCCAAATGAATAACTTTTGAAATACTCAATCAAATTTCACACTAATCTCATTAATAACTTTAGTAGTACTTAATCAAACTTTGTCAAACTTACAGGGAACTTGCCGTAATAGCAGTCGATGTTGCCTGCAAAATTACATGGAAAACGGTTGAGAATTGACGTCTGAATTGACGTCTAAATGAATAACTTTTAAAGTACTTAATCAAACTTCGCCAAATTAATAGCGAAGTTGCCGTAATACCAGGCAATGGTGTCTGCAAAGTCACATGGAAAACGGTTGAGAATTGACGTCTGAATTGACGTCTAAATGAATAACTTTTAAAGTACTTAATCAAACATCGCCAAATTAATAGCGAAGTTGCCGTAATACCAGGCGATGGTGCCTGCGAAATTACATGGAAAACGGTTGAGAATTGACGTCTCAATTGACGTCCAAATGAATAACTTTTGAAATACCCAATCAAATTTCACACTAATCTCATTAATAACTTTTGAAGTACTTAATAAAACTTTGTCAAACTTACAGGGAACTTGCCGTAATAGCAGTCGATGTTGCCTGCAAAATTACATGGAAAACGGTTGAGAATTGACGTCTGAATTGACGTCTAAATGAATAACTTTTAAAGTACTTAATCAAACTTCGCCAAATTAATAGCGAAGTTGCCGTAATACCAGGCAATGGTGTCTGCAAAGTCACATGGAAAACGGTTGAGAATTGACGTCTGAATTGACGTCTAAATGAATAACTTTTAAAGTACTTAATCAAACATCGCCAAATTAATAGCGAAGTTGCCGTAATACCAGGCGATGGTGCCTGCGAAATTACATGGAAAACGGTTGAGAATTGACGTCTCAATTGACGTCCAAATGAATAACTTTTGAAATACCCAATCAAATTTCACACTAATCTCATTAATAACTTTTGAAGTACTTAATAAAACTTTGTCAAACTTACAGGGAACTTGCCGTAATAGCAGTCGATGTTGCCTGCAAAATTACATGGAAAACGGTTGAGAATTGAAGTCTGAATTGACGTCTAAATGAATAACTTTTAAAGTACTTAATCAAACTTCGCCAAATTAATAGCGAAGTTGCCGTAATACCAGGCAATGGTGCCTGCAAAACCACATGAAAAACGGTTGAGAATTGACGTCTGAATTGACGTCTAAATGAATAACTTTTAAAGTACTTAATCAAACTTTGCCAAATTAATAGCGAAGTTGCCGTAATAGCAGGCGATGGTGCCTGCAAACTTACATGGAAAACGGTTGAGAATTGACGTCTGAATTGACGTCCAAATGAATAACTTTTGAAATACTCAATCAAATTTCACACTAATCTCATTAATAACTTTAGAAGTACTTAATCAAACTTTGTCAAACTTACAGGGAACTTGCCGTAATAGCAGTCGATGTTGCCTGCAAAATTACATGGAAAACGGTTGAGAATTGACGTCTGAATTGACGTCTAAATGAATAACTTTCAAAGTACTTAATCAAACTTCGCCAAATTAATGGCGAAGTTGCCGTAATACCAGGCGATGGTGCCTGCAAAATTACATGGAAAACGGTTGAGAATTGACGTCTGAATTGACGTCCAAATGAACAACTTTTGAAATACTCAATCAAATTTCACACTAATCTCATTAATAACTTTTGAAGTACTTAATCAAACTTTGTCAAACTTACAGGGAACTTGCCGTAATAGTAGTCGATGTTGCCTGCAAAATTACATGGAAAACGGTTGAGAATTTACGTCTGAATTGACGTCCGAATGAATAACTTTTGAAATACTCAATGAAATTTCACACCAATCTCATTAGTAACTTTTGAAGTACTTAATCAAACTTTGCCAAACTTACAGGGAACTTGCAGTAATAGCAGTCGATGTTGCCTGCAAAATTACATGGAAAACGGTTGAGAATTGAAGTCTGAATTGACGTCTAAATGAATAACTTTTAAAGTACCTAATCAAACTTCGCCAAATTAATAGCGAAGTTGCCGTAATACCAGGCAATGGTGCCTGCAAAACCACATGGAAAACGGTTGAGAATTGACGTCTGAATTGACGTCTAAATAAATAACTTTTAAAGTACTTAATCAAACTTCGCCAAATTAATAGCGAAGTTGCCGTAATAGCAGGCGATGGTGCCTGCCAACTTACATGGAAAACGGTTGAGAATTGACGTCTGAATTGACGTCCAAATGAATAACTTTTGAAATACTCAATCAAATTTCACACTAATCTCATTAATAACTTTTGAAGTACTTAATCAAACTTTGTCAAACTTACAGGGAACTTGCCGTAATAGTAGTCGATGTTGCCTGCAAAATTACATAGAAAACGGTTGAGAATTGACGTCTGAATTGACGTCCAAATGAATAACTTTTGAAATACTCAATCAAATTTCACACTAATCTCATTAATAACTTTAGAAGTACTTAATCAAACTTTGTCAAACTTACAGGGAACTTGCCGTAATAGCAGTCGATGTTGCCTGCAAAATTACATGGAAAACGGTTGAGAATTGACGTCTGAATTGACGTCTAAATGAATAACTTTTAAAGTACTTAATCAAACTTCGCCAAATTAATGGCGAAGTTGCCGTAATACCAGGCGATGGTGCCTGCAAAATTACATGGAAAACGGTTGAGAATTGACGTCTGAATTGACGTCCAAATGAACAACTTTTGAAATACTCAATCAAATTTCACACTAATCTCATTAATAACTTTTGAAGTACTTAATCAAACTTTGTCAAACTTACAGGGAACTTGCCGTAATAGTAGTCGATGTTGCCTGCAAAATTACATGGAAAACGGTTGAGAATTTACGTCTGAATTGACGTCCGAATGAATAACTTTTGAAATACTCAATGAAATTTCACACCAATCTCATTAATAACTTTTGAAGTACTTAATCAAACTTTGTCAAACTTACAGGGAACTTGCAGTAATAGCAGTCGATGTTGCCTGCAAAATTACATGGAAAACGGTTGAGAATTGAAGTCTGAATTGACGTCTAAATGAATAACTTTTAAAGTACCTAATCAAACTTCGCCAAATTAATAGCGAAGTTGCCGTAATACCAGGCAATGGTGCCTGCAAAACCACATGGAAAACGGTTGAGAATTGACGTCTGAATTGACGTCTAAATAAATAACTTTTAAAGTACTTAATCAAACTTCGCCAAATTAATAGCGAAGTTGCCGTAATAGCAGGCGATGGTGCCTGCCAACTTACATGGAAAACGGTTGAGAATTGACGTCTGAATTGACGTCCAAATGAATAACTTTTAAAATACTCAATCAAATTTCACACTAATCTCATTAATAACTTTTGAAGTACTTAATCAAACTTTGTCAAACTTACAGGGAACTTGCCGTAATAGTAGTCGATGTTGCCTGCAAAATTACATAGAAAACGGTTGAGAATTGACGTCTGAATTGACGTCCAAATGAATAACTTTTGAAATACTCAATCAAATTTCACACTAATCTCATTAATAACTTTAGAAGTACTTAATCAAACTTTGTCAAACTTACAGGGAACTTGCCGTAATAGCAGTCGATGTTGCCTGCAAAATTACATGGAAAACGGTTGAGAATTGACGTCTGAATTGACGTCTAAATGAATAACTTTTAAAGTACTTAATCAAACTTCGCCAAATTAATGGCGAAGTTGCCGTAATACCAGGCGATGGTGCCTGCAAAATTACATGGAAAACGGTTGAGAATTGACGTCTGAATTGACGTCCAAATGAACAACTTTTGAAATACTCAATCAAATTTCACACTAATCTCATTAATAACTTTTGAAGTACTTAATCAAACTTTGTCAAACTTACAGGGAACTTGCCGTAATAGTAGTCGATGTTGCCTGCAAAATTACATGGAAAACGGTTGAGAATTTACGTCTGAATTGACGTCCGAATGAATAACTTTTGAAATACTCAATGAAATTTCACACCAATCTCATTAATAACTTTTGAAGTACTTAATCAAACTTTGTCAAACTTACAGGGAACTTGCAGTAATAGCAGTCGATGTTGCCTGCAAAATTACATGGAAAACGGTTGAGAATTGAAGTCTGAATTGACGTCTAAATGAATAACTTTTAAAGTACCTAATCAAACTTCGCCAAATTAATAGCGAAGTTGCCGTAATACCAGGCAATGGTGCCTGCAAAACCACATGGAAAACGGTTGAGAATTGACGTCTGAATTGACGTCTAAATAAATAACTTTTAAAGTACTTAATCAAACTTCGCCAAATTAATAGCGAAGTTGCCGTAATAGCAGGCGATGGTGCCTGCCAACTTACATGGAAAACGGTTGAGAATTGACGTCTGAATTGACGTCCAAATGAATAACTTTTAAAATACTCAATCAAATTTCACACTAATCTCATTAATAACTTTTGAAGTACTTAATCAAACTTTGTCAAACTTACAGGGAACTTGCCGTAATAGTAGTCGATGTTGCCTGCAAAATTACATAGAAAACGGTTGAGAATTGACGTCTGAATTGACGTCCAAATGAATAACTTTTGAAATACTCAATCAAATTTCACACTAATCTCATTAATAACTTTAGAAGTACTTAATCAAACTTTGTCAAACTTACAGGGAACTTGCCGTAATAGCAGTCGATGTTGCCTGCAAAATTACATGGAAAACGGTTGAGAATTGACGTCTGAATTGACGTCTAAATGAATAACTTTTAAAGTACTTAATAAAACTTCGCCAAATTAATAGCGAAGTTGCCGTAATACCAGGCAATGGTGCCTGCAAAATTACATGGAAAACGGTTGAGAATTGACGTCTGAATTGACGTCTAAATGAATAACTTTTAAAGTACTTAATCAAACTTCGCCAAATTAATGGCGAAGTTGCCGTAATACCAGGCGATGGTGCCTGCAAAATTACATGGAAAACGGTTGAGAATTGACGTCTGAATTGACGTCCAAATGAACAACTTTTGAAATACTCAATCAAATTTCACACTAATCTCATTAATAACTTTTGAAGTACTTAATCAAACTTTGTCAAACTTACAGGGAACTTGCAGTAATAGCAGTCGATGTTGCCTGCAAAATTACATGGAAAACGGTTGAGAATTGAAGTCTGAATTGACGTCTAAATGAATAACTTTTAAAGTACCTAATCAAACTTCGCCAAATTAATAGCGAAGTTGCCGTAATACCAGGCAATGGTGCCTGCAAAACCACATGGAAAACGGTTGAGAATTGACGTCTGAATTGACGTCTAAATAAATAACTTTTAAAGTACTTAATCAAACTTCGCCAAATTAATAGCGAAGTTGCCGTAATAGCAGGCGATGGTGCCTGCCAACTTACATGGAAAACGGTTGAGAATTGACGTCTGAATTGACGTCCAAATGAATAACTTTTGAAATACTCAATCAAATTTCACACTAATCTCATTAATAACTTTTGAAGTACTTAATCAAACTTTGTCAAACTTACAGGGAACTTGCCGTAATAGTAGTCGATGTTGCCTGCAAAATTACATAGAAAACGGTTGAGAATTGACGTCTGAATTGACGTCCAAATGAATAACTTTTGAAATACTCAATCAAATTTCACACTAATCTCATTAATAACTTTAGAAGTACTTAATCAAACTTTGTCAAACTTACAGGGAACTTGCCGTAATAGCAGGCGATGTTGCCTGCAAAATTACATGGAAAACGGTTGAGAATTGACGTCTGAATTGACGTCTAAATGAATAACTTTTAAAGTACTTAATCAAACTTCGCCAAATTAATGGCGAAGTTGCCGTAATACCAGGCGATGGTGCCTGCAAAATTACATGGAAAACGGTTGAGAATTGACGTCTGAATTGACGTCCAAATGAACAACTTTTGAAATACTCAATCAAATTTCACACTAATCTCATTAATAACTTTTGAAGTACTTAATCAAACTTTGTCAAACTTACAGGGAACTTGCCGTAATAGTTGTCGATGTTGCCTGCAAAATTACATGGAAAACGGTTGAGAATTTACGTCTGAATTGACGTCCGAATGAATAACTTTTGAAATACTCAATGAAATTTCACACCAATCTCATTAATAACTTTTGAAGTACTTAATCAAACTTTGTCAAACTTACAGGGAACTTGCAGTAATAGCAGTCGATGTTGCCTGCAAAATTACATGGAAAACGGTTGAGAATTGAAGTCTGAATTGACGTCTAAATGAATAACTTTTAAAGTACCTAATCAAACTTCGCCAAATTAATAGCGAAGTTGCCGTAATACCAGGCAATGGTGCCTGCAAAACCACATGGAAAACGGTTGAGAATTGACGTCTGAATTGACGTCTAAATAAATAACTTTTAAAGTACTTAATCAAACTTCGCCAAATTAATAGCGAAGTTGCCGTAATAGCAGGCGATGGTGCCTGCCAACTTACATGGAAAACGGTTGAGAATTGACGTCTGAATTGACGTCCAAATGAATAACTTTTGAAATACTCAATCAAATTTCACACTAATCTCATTAATAACTTTTGAAGTACTTAATCAAACTTTGTCAAACTTACAGGGAACTTGCCGTAATAGTAGTCGATGTTGCCTGCAAAATTACATAGAAAACGGTTGAGAATTGACGTCTGAATTGACGTCCAAATGAATAACTTTTGAAATACTCAATCAAATTTCACACTAATCTCATTAATAACTTTAGAAGTACTTAATCAAACTTTGTCAAACTTACAGGGAACTTGCCGTAATAGCAGTCGATGTTGCCTGCAAAATTACATGGAAAACGGTTGAGAATTGACGTCTGAATTGACGTCTAAATGAATAACTTTTAAAGTACTTAATCAAACTTCGCCAAATTAATAGCGAAGTTGCCGTAATACCAGGCAATGGTGTCTGCAAAGTCACATGGAAAACGGTTGAGAATTGACGTCTGAATTGACGTCTAAATGAATAACTTTTAAAGTACTTAATCAAACATCGCCAAATTAATAGCGAAGTTGCCGTAATACCAGGCGATGGTGCCTGCGAAATTACATGGAAAACGGTTGAGAATTGACGTCTCAATTGACGTCCAAATGAATAACTTTTGAAATACCCAATCAAATTTCACACTAATCTCATTAATAACTTTTGAAGTACTTAATAAAACTTTGTCAAACTTACAGGGAACTTGCCGTAATAGCAGTCGATGTTGCCTGCAAAATTACATGGAAAACGGTTGAGAATTGACGTCTGAATTGACGTCTAAATGAATAACTTTTAAAGTACTTAATCAAACTTCGCCAAATTAATAGCGAAGTTGCCGTAATACCAGGCAATGGTGTCTGCAAAGTCACATGGAAAACGGTTGAGAATTGACGTCTGAATTGACGTCTAAATGAATAACTTTTAAAGTACTTAATCAAACATCGCCAAATTAATAGCGAAGTTGCCGTAATACCAGGCGATGGTGCCTGCGAAATTACATGGAAAACGGTTGAGAATTGACGTCTCAATTGACGTCCAAATGAATAACTTTTGAAATACCCAATCAAATTTCACACTAATCTCATTAATAACTTTTGAAGTACTTAATAAAACTTTGTCAAACTTACAGGGAACTTGCCGTAATAGCAGTCGATGTTGCCTGCAAAATTACATGGAAAACGGTTGAGAATTGAAGTCTGAATTGACGTCTAAATGAATAACTTTTAAAGTACTTAATCAAACTTCGCCAAATTAATAGCGAAGTTGCCGTAATACCAGGCAATGGTGCCTGCAAAACCACATGAAAAACGGTTGAGAATTGACGTCTGAATTGACGTCTAAATGAATAACTTTTAAAGTACTTAATCAAACTTCGCCAAATTAATAGCGAAGTTGCCGTAATAGCAGGCGATGGTGCCTGCAAACTTACATGGAAAACGGTTGAGAATTGACGTCTGAATTGACGTCCAAATGAATAACTTTTGAAATACTCAATCAAATTTCACACTAATCTCATTAATAACTTTAGAAGTACTTAATCAAACTTTGTCAAACTTACAGGGAACTTGCCGTAATAGCAGTCGATGTTGCCTGCAAAATTACATGGAAAACGGTTGAGAATTGACGTCTGAATTGACGTCTAAATGAATAACTTTTAAAGTACTTAATCAAACTTCGCCAAATTAATGGCGAAGTTGCCGTAATACCAGGCGATGGTGCCTGCAAAATTACATGGAAAACGGTTGAGAATTGACGTCTGAATTGACGTCCAAATGAACAACTTTTGAAATACTCAATCAAATTTCACACTAATCTCATTAATAACTTTTGAAGTACTTAATCAAACTTTGTCAAACTTACAGGGAACTTGCCGTAATAGTAGTCGATGTTGCCTGCAAAATTACATGGAAAACGGTTGAGAATTTACGTCTGAATTGACGTCCGAATGAATAACTTTTGAAATACTCAATGAAATTTCACACCAATCTCATTAGTAACTTTTGAAGTACTTAATCAAACTTTGCCAAACTTACAGGGAACTTGCAGTAATAGCAGTCGATGTTGCCTGCAAAATTACATGGAAAACGGTTGAGAATTGAAGTCTGAATTGACGTCTAAATGAATAACTTTTAAAGTACCTAATCAAACTTCGCCAAATTAATAGCGAAGTTGCCGTAATACCAGGCAATGGTGCCTGCAAAACCACATGGAAAACGGTTGAGAATTGACGTCTGAATTGACGTCTAAATAAATAACTTTTAAAGTACTTAATCAAACTTCGCCAAATTAATAGCGAAGTTGCCGTAATAGCAGGCGATGGTGCCTGCCAACTTACATGGAAAACGGTTGAGAATTGACGTCTGAATTGACGTCCAAATGAATAACTTTTGAAATACTCAATCAAATTTCACACTAATCTCATTAATAACTTTTGAAGTACTTAATCAAACTTTGTCAAACTTACAGGGAACTTGCCGTAATAGTAGTCGATGTTGCCTGCAAAATTACATAGAAAACGGTTGAGAATTGACGTCTGAATTGACGTCCAAATGAATAACTTTTGAAATACTCAATCAAATTTCACACTAATCTCATTAATAACTTTAGAAGTACTTAATCAAACTTTGTCAAACTTACAGGGAACTTGCCGTAATAGCAGGCGATGTTGCCTGCAAAATTACATGGAAAACGGTTGAGAATTGACGTCTGAATTGACGTCTAAATGAATAACTTTTAAAGTACTTAATCAAACTTCGCCAAATTAATGGCGAAGTTGCCGTAATACCAGGCGATGGTGCCTGCAAAATTACATGGAAAACGGTTGAGAATTGACGTCTGAATTGACGTCCAAATGAACAACTTTTGAAATACTCAATCAAATTTCACACTAATCTCATTAATAACTTTTGAAGTACTTAATCAAACTTTGTCAAACTTACAGGGAACTTGCCGTAATAGTAGTCGATGTTGCCTGCAAAATTACATGGAAAACGGTTGAGAATTTACGTCTGAATTGACGTCCGAATGAATAACTTTTGAAATACTCAATGAAATTTCACACCAATCTCATTAATAACTTTTGAAGTACTTAATCAAACTTTGTCAAACTTACAGGGAACTTGCAGTAATAGCAGTCGATGTTGCCTGCAAAATTACATGGAAAACGGTTGAGAATTGAAGTCTGAATTGACGTCTAAATGAATAACTTTTAAAGTACCTAATCAAACTTCGCCAAATTAATAGCGAAGTTGCCGTAATACCAGGCAATGGTGTCTGCAAAGTCACATGGAAAACGGTTGAGAATTGACGTCTGAATTGACGTCTAAATGAATAACTTTTAAAGTACTTAATCAAACATCGCCAAATTAATAGCGAAGTTGCCGTAATACCAGGCGATGGTGCCTGCGAAATTACATGGAAAACGGTTGAGAATTGACGTCTCAATTGACGTCCAAATGAATAACTTTTGAAATACCCAATCAAATTTCACACTAATCTCATTAATAACTTTTGAAGTACTTAATAAAACTTTGTCAAACTTACAGGGAACTTGCCGTAATAGCAGTCGATGTTGCCTGCAAAATTACATGGAAAACGGTTGAGAATTGAAGTCTGAATTGACGTCTAAATGAATAACTTTTAAAGTACTTAATCAAACTTCGCCAAATTAATAGCGAAGTTGCCGTAATACCAGGCAATGGTGCCTGCAAAACCACATGAAAAACGGTTGAGAATTGACGTCTGAATTGACGTCTAAATGAATAACTTTTAAAGTACTTAATCAAACATCGCCAAATTAATAGCGAAGTTGCCGTAATACCAGGCGATGGTGCCTGCGAAATTACATGGAAAACGGTTGAGAATTGACGTCTCAATTGACGTCCAAATGAATAACTTTTGAAATACCCAATCAAATTTCACACTAATCTCATTAATAACTTTTGAAGTACTTAATAAAACTTTGTCAAACTTACAGGGAACTTGCCGTAATAG
>CAXHKU010000351.1:0-11537 GCA_964017125.1 Flabesymbios commensalis
GGAACACACAACCTCACTTCACTTATCTGAAGGTGAACTAGCTAGGGTCATCATGGCCGACATGTACATACATGTATGTTAGTAAACAGGGCGATTGCGAATTTCAACGCTTTTCATCAGAATAATCAATCAGGAATAGAAAAACGTGTCGCCACACGAAAAATATGTTTAATAAAAAATACAGCAAATCTCTCCTAAAAAGTGTTAGTACACCAGGCAAGTTCAGGTTATATGTGAAAACGAAGATGAAGACTAAGTGATGGGCTATAAAGTACCTTTATAATTTACATCAATATCTCTGTCAACTACCAAGGAGCTGAAGTTAAAAAAACGTAATGTTCTCCAACTGACAAAGAGTGAAAACTAGCAGACTGAAGTCTGAGATTGCTTGTATTGAAATATAATTTTGCGCAATATCTAATCTATATTTGTTGCCTCAACTCTTATTTATTAACAAAAGTTAATACCCAGTTATTCCTTCTCATGTGAATTATCACAGTAAATAATAGGCAACAAACGTTCAACATATACACAAACACAAACAATAAGTCCTGGTGAATTATTTCTGGATTAAAAATGAATGCACTGAAACATAAGTCTGTTGGAATTGTATTATTACAACTTGTTATTGAAGAATCCTTTCTGATTCGCTATAAAGAATTTGATGGCTGTGAAAGGCATTTCATAGCATTCCCCACAAACATGAGGCTTTGGCCCGATGTTGGTACAATGTTGGGCCGACGTCGTAGACGGCGGGCCAGCATTGGACCAACATCGGGGCAATTCCTCATGTTTACTGGGATATAATTTGAAAATTGTTTTATGTTGAGTTCACATGTGTTCAAAAAGAGAGCACGAGTCTGTCGACATTCCTTTCATGCTTGGAATAGACTTGAGTCTCCTGGGAAGGTTGTACATATGTGTGGAACTTTTCCCTATATATAATGATATACTCAAAGGAAGGTTTTTTTTTGGTTGGCATCCACTGTTAAAAATGCAACAATCAAGTTACATTCTAAAAAATCTCTTTATTTTTGTGAAGCATTATATATAGAGAAAGACAACCAAAATTTCCTTGAAACTTTCAGTCTTTGTCGAAGGAGATCGCTTCTGTACAAAGATTATTCTACATAGGCCTAATAACGAATACGTCGACCAAGATATGCATCTGACAGTGCTCCACAAATTCTTAGATATCTACATTCTGTGCAGCAAATTGAGATACATACGGAATGTAAATGCATCCAATGGTGTAAGTGTTATAAGGCTTTAAAACTTCAAATGGAGCAGGGATATGTGATTCGAGTGTAATAAATAACCATTTAAAAACAAGACTGTCCCTTTCACAACATGGCTAGCAAACATTAGAAGAAACTCTTCTATAACTGTCTTGTTCACTTGGAATATACCAATATGTAGGCCCTATCTACTTTATTGTAGATCTACTTCCCCGAAGCATCTTCTCCTTGAGAACCTTTCTGTTACAGGTACGAGAAGGGACGACGCTGCATATGAAAGCAGCAGTAACTGCTTGCTTTTTATGTAGGCAGTTACTGCTGTTTGATTCTGCACTGTCGGCTCTTCGCAGTGAATTCTGATAATGCTTCGAGTTCGAGTATTTATCCGCTATCTGCAACATTGAACTTTAGAAGCTGGTCTGTGTGTAGTCTGTCTTCATTCAGTCATTGTATCTACTTTATTGTAGGTCTACTTCCCCGAAGCATCTATAGATTGGGAAACTTTCTGTTACAGGTACGAGATGTAGGATAGCTTGTCAAGGGACCACGTTGCAATAGGAAGCAGCAGTAACTGCTTGCTTTTCGTGTAGGCAGTTACTGCTGTTTGATTTTGCACTGTCGGTTCCTCGAAGTAAATTGTGATAATATTTCTAATATTTATCTGCACCATTGAACTTTCCTCAGAAGCATCCTCTCCTTGGCAAGTCTATCAACGTATGTTTGCCTTTGTATAGTTGCCCAGCAAACACGAGTAGTTGAACCAATGTTTTTGAAAGGTTGGGCCAACGTCGAGGACGGTGGGCCAACCTTTCAAAAACATTGGTTCAACGTCTCGTGCCTGCTGGTTGGCTCATTTATATAGGTGTCTTCACCATTGAACTTGTCCTCTGAAGTATTATTCCCCTTGGCAAGTCTATCATAGTATATTTGCCTTTGCACTGTTAGCTCCTCGTGATATAGCCTACCCCTTGGATATGAAAGGGTGTATCTGCCACTTTGTGAAGTGGCAGATACACCCTTTCATGTTCAAGGGGACACCTTATTACAGGTGTTTGGTGTTGTCTTCTAGGCTGATCCCCCTGTGTCCGTGACGCTGTGCGTGTCGCCTGAGATGCTCCACACTGCCGGCTGGCTGTCCCCGGGCAGAATCTCCAGGTTGTGCTGGCCGTTCACCGTGTGCACCATCAACTGCTGATTCCTCGCCAGCCACATGCTGCAGACCGTGTTGAACTTCCTGCAGAAGTAAACCAGCGCCACCAGATACGTCAGCACCGAGGCCATAATTAGGGTCATCAAGGCTGTGCAGGAACAGAAAAAAAAGAAAGATTGACATTATTTGAAAGGCGTGGAAGAAAAAGGTGAATCAGGCTTTCCTCTTCATTTGAATACATAGCTATGGGTCTACGGCCATTATAAATGTTTTTACTCTTATAGTGCAAGGATCGACATCAGATTTTGACGTCTAAAGGGGATCGAATTTAGACGTCAGATCGACTTTATACGTCAGAATCTGACGTCTAAAGTTGATAATCAATTTGCATCTCTGAAGAATGACTTATTTGCCTATACCAAGGGGTTTTAGAAATTTTCATGGAACGGTTTTAATAATAATGATATATTAATTTCATTTGCCATGCACTTCAGGTCATCCTCATCTTCGACAGCAATTCGCGGCTTGTAGTGGATGAAGATGACAATGGTAAATTCCGGCTTGAAAGGGTAACTCAAAGCACGTGTATGAGATAATACAAATTTCTGCATAAAGAGTCACAAAGAGAGAAATACAGTCACGAGCGCATACATTTTGCCATACAATATAACCACGGATAAATAGTGCTCACCCTTAAAAAAGAATGTGATTTTAGCGAATGCATGGTGAATGATCCGCGAATACGTGGCAAATGTGAGTCTCAGCCCTTTTATATTGCGTCGATCATACGCTGAAAGACTTGGTCATTTTTCAGTAGGCATATTATTCGTCGAGTATTCGCCGAAGGTATTCGCCTAGCATTCGCCTAAAAGGCTTAATCTGATTGGCCTATGCAGTGCAGATATGAGCAATGAAACTTGAGATACCCTCTCAGATTTAGCAGCCACCTTGAAAAATATCCTCTCAGGCAGCCATAGTGAATGAGAAATGGTGTATTTTCACATTTTCAGCCTAATTATACAAGTTTATACAGTAAGATTGGGCCAGACAATTGGGTTGAAGTAACCATGGAGATCATATTTGACTTATCAAAACATAAACAATTATAGGTATCAGCTGGGTAGGCCCCTATGTGCTCAGTTACAAGTATTTTTTTATATACAAACAAATCAGTTGTGAAAATTGGCAATTCTTGTACCAATGCAAAATCTTCGTTACATTATTCATATAATAATTTCCTGTATGATAAGCGCCATCATGTACAGAGACAAGAAGTAGGCTTACCTGAGATGTTTCCACCTACATGATCTAAATGCTAGTAGGTAATAACAAATTGTTCAAAAGAGATATAGGATAATATTAATAGTATAGGGCTATATACCTAGTAAACACGTATGTTGACCAAATGTTGGTCAATGCTGGCTCTTCGTCAGAGACTCTAGACCAACATTACTACAGCGTTAGCTCAGAGCTGTGTGTTTACTGCGTTGCTAAGTCTATACATGTATAGGGCATTGCAAATTTTGCATGGAAAATGTGGATGCGAGACGAATGTTCGGCAAACAGTCGCTGAGTATCCGCGTTGCATTCGTTGGGTAACTCAGTGAATGTTTTTCGAGCGTTCGCCATACATTCGCTAAGCGTTCGCTAGGTAGGCCTATTCTCTGAAAGCATTCGCCGAAATTATTTTTTCCCAGTAGGCTACTAGGGGATACCTCAAATCTAAATATAACCTCTGCTATATAATATTGTAGGCCTATAGTGTGTGACAAGGAGTGGCTCTGTTTAACCCTTAAAGCGCTGAAATATTTGTATATAAACCATGGAGATCAAAGGGTTTTTCCAATATGAAATCAGCATAAATGTCTTAGTTAGCTCTTTCCGCTTCATGTGTATACGGTACCCATGTTATACATAATGTTGTGCGCGCGGCAGTAGTTTCAATTAGTGGGTTATTATGCACTTCTGATTAACATGAACTGATAATGTAACGTATCCCGGGCTACATTGATATTATGATTAGCTGTAGTAGTTACACGTTATTTTCGTGGGCGGACTGCGCCTTATTTAATACGATGTCATCCAAATAACAGGAACAAAATAACAGGAAATGATGAAGTAATTAGGTATCCCGGGCTACATTGATATTATGATTAGGCCTAGTTGTATATTTTTTGTTGCAGCTGTTACACGTTATTTTCGAGGGCGGACTGCGCCTTATTTAATACGATGTCATCCAAATAACAGGAGCAAAATAACAGGAAATGATGAAGTAATTAGGTATCCCGACGACATTGATATTATGATTAGGCCTAGTTGTATATTTTTTGTAGCAGATGTTACACGTTATTTCCGTGGGCGGACTGCGCCTTATTTATTACGATGTCATCCAAATAACAGGAACCAAATAACAGGAAATGATGAAGTAATTAGGTATCCCGGGCTACATTGATATTATGATTAGGCCTAGTTGTATATTTTTTGTAGCAGATGTTACACGTTATTTTCGTGGGCGGACTGCGCCTTATTTAATACGATGTCATCCAAATAACAGGAACAAAATAACAGGAAATGATGAAGTAATTAGGTATCCCGGGCTACATTGATATTATGATTAGGCCTAGTTGTATATTTTTTGTAGCAGATGTTACACGTTATTTCCGTGGGCGGACTGCGTCTTATTATTATACCATTCTGATAAAACAAATGGTGGACATTTTTGGTTTATTGGGATGAAAATATTCGTATGGATTTCTAGCACAACTGTAATAAATATTCAATTAAATATATATAAATGACATATCGTATGAAAAACATCTGTAATATAATTTAATTATTTCGTAGAATATATAGAAAATATATCCCAGTTAGATGTATAAAAAACATTGGGCCGACGCTATAGGCCTACACATGTTATACAAATGTTTTGTGTTTGCTGGGTTGTCATCTATTTTGAAGTATTAGATGACATATTTGTTTCGAAAAGAAATCTTTTCCTATTTTTCAACTCGTAAAACTGTACGGTGTCTCATACAATAAATATAGGCCTGTGCGATAAAAAATGTTTCTTGTTGACTCAGGGGATTCACCGTTTCAGCTCGGGGACCGTCTTTATACGTCAGAATCTGACGTCTACACTAAAGCAATAAAATATTTCTAATGGCCGTAGACCGATAACATCTATAGGTGTTCAAATGAAGCAGAAAGAGCTAGCTAAGACATTTATGATGATTTAAAATTGATAAAACCTTTAGATTCCATGCTTAATACAAAAATATTTCATTGTTGTAAAGGTTAAAGTTGTGCCACCATTTGCGACGGGTGGCCGACGCCGACTCAACAAGGAATGTTTTCTAGAATTATCTATTGCGGCTTGTCTAGATTAGATAATCACCAGGTGGCGCTTACTCTAATTTTCTGTATCGTGCTTTCTGGGTATACATGTACCCTTATTCCATAAATTATCCTAAAAGATTATCTGAATAGGAATATTAAAGTAGGTGGGTCGTCAAGATTCGCTGAGTAAACATTATAAACGCACAATGCGATGACACGCATGGCCAGCATCAGCGTCCGCCACAATATAAATATTATGGTCCAGTGAAACATAACGACCCAACTGCTTGAAAGTCCCTGGAAGGGTTTAACAATTTATTATTCCGCCGATCATTAAAAAAAGGAGCGAGGAAAATGGCAATATCTTATTTTGAAAAACTCTCTAAATCAATCCATTTCCTTCTAGTCTGATCAACTTTATCTTTTTCAAGTTTTGTAATGTCCACTTGTTCCATTTTGAAGAGACAGACGTATTTTATTTTATTATTGATTCCATTATTATGGTTAAGATCAATAAGTTAAACCAATGCTTCACCAACACTCGTCGTGTGTAAATGTAGGCCTATACGGGCTCATTAAAATTTGTAAAGTTTCAATTGATATAAATTCCCCGGATCCATCGTTGTTTTTTGTTAATAACCATTGAAAATTGTTCAGTATTATAAAAAATAAAGGACCTCACCAATACATCGGGAAGATATTGTTTCATACAAACAACAGGAAACGGCAAGCGATCGATTATTGTGACCAAGGAAAATTATATTTTCCTTGTTGCAACTAGTAATTAGTTGGTAAGCATGTCAAATTAGATCAAACTGTTGTTTGAATGCATCAATACAGGACTATAATTATGGACCTTAGTCAATTCCACACACGAACTGAAACTTTTCGAGATTCTTTTCTCCCATCCACAACTAACAATTGGAACTCCACAGACGAGACAATTAAAAATAAAGATGATCGCAATAACCTTAAATCATATTTATATCGCAGTTTACCCGACAAAATATCCTATTTTTACATGTATTCCAGACGAATTAACATTACATTAGCTAGAATTAGAATGCAGTGCAGCGAACTGCTATATCACTTGTATCAAATTCACGTTGCTGATAGTCCCAATTGTCCCTGTGGAGTAATAGAAACCCCTGAACATTATTTTTTTGACTGTCCACTGAACCATATTGCTAGGGAAGAGCTTACAGCTGAACTGTTTCAACTTCAATTAACCTCCACTCTAAACACTGTACTTTTTGGTGATGCTCCCTCGGGTAACTTACCAGAATTGTTTATTGCAGTCGCAACATTTATAACCACAACCCAGAGATTTACATTAACTATGTTTAATTTACCGGACTGAAGGTGTTTTCTTATCTCTCTCAGTGTGAGATTATTTATAACTTGTTCATACTGAGATGGGTGAGATCACTACTGGTTAGCATTTCAGTTGCCACCAGGGGTTTGACAAAACAAACTTACATCAACTTTCACCCTACCTTTCCTTGTTGCTGACATTATTGTCAGGATCTAATTGTGTTTTAATACCTGAGTGGGATCTCCCTGTCAGCTTTCGAACAAAAGCTTTGCACTAGGATCCTTCTTATCGATTGCCACGACACAGACATTACCGGTCATCTGTAGCCATGTAGCAAGAGAAACCTTGTATTACATTTTTGTATTTGCTTCAATTGCAAAATAAAATATGTTTATACAAAATAAAAATTATGGAGTGACAACCCGACTCCATCGTGTATTGTTCTTCAATCAACGTTAAATGCTGCTTAGTGTTATGTAGTAACAACTTAGTTTGCACGCTAAGCTAGTTATGTCAATAATGAGGCAGTTATCACGCAGAACCTATCATGCACACTATCACATATTGGCACAGTGTTGTCCCAATGGTTGGTCGATAATGTCATAATTTACATGATGCATGGCTTCCATAATTACCAGCACAAAGCTGTATCCACCTGCAATAACGTTACGTGGGAGTGGGAGAAACTGGAACACTTTGAGACAGGCCTGTTCGACACAATATAGTTTTCAATTTGTATACCATCTGCCCGATGATACTAAAACTAACCAATTTTCATTTTCCACCTTATTGCTAATGAATGTTGAACATCCAAGGCTTGTATTTAAGTTTAGGTCCATTTTTTACACGAAACATACTTTTTTTTTGATGATCAACATTTGTGTCTATAGATTAAATAATACCTGAATTCTCTATGATATTGGAGGTATCTTACACATGTGTTATCACTTTATAACTTATGTATAATCGTTTGCTTCAAATACACCCCACACACAAACTATGATATCTGATGTAATGTGAGGTCAGTCAGGGTGGAGCACCTTGAAACGCTGTCTCAATGTGACTCAAAACTGACTCAATGTGCCCTAAGTCTGTCTCAAGGTGCCCCGAAAGTGTCTCAAGGTGCTCTCAATTTTCTTAGGCACATATTGTTACTGCAATATCTAGCAAAAGCCAATTGCATGCTTTAGCTACGGGTATTATTATGTAGTAAAGTTATTCAAATGTTGATTTTAGTTAGATCCACGTTGTCTTCAGGTTCCTAATACGATGTCTCAAGTTACCCCAAGCGGTGTCTCAAGGTGTCCGAGAAAATCTGTTTTGTTAAAAATGAAAGGTTACCGTTTCTGAGAAAAATCATCTCTTGCTCAAATATACCCGTGTGGATGCTTTATCTATATGTGTTGTCAAAATGTTTTATTTGGCACGTGACGTTGCTGCGACATTGAATCAACGTCAATGGCGTTGATTCAACGTCGCAAAAATGCCATCTGTCCGCAGTACATGCAGTCATGGGCCCCAGGTTCCAAAAATCCATTCATTCGTTCAATAATTTATACAATAATTAATTCATTGTAAACGTTGTTTTGTGCACAGTAGGCCTAAGCCAATATAGAAGCACTGTCGCCATTAACGAGATCGCCTAGTAACAGGGTATGCAGTCTCGGAACAACGGATAATAACGTTACTTCTTGTCGACCAGACCAAATGGAAGTCTCTGGCACACCACGCATTTCAATTTCTGCAGTTGGACCACCTAACCGCGTTGGTTCAGCTTTACATCCTCGTGATCCTGGTGACTACCTGGCTCCCCAGATACGAGACCCGCCGCTCCCTATCGAGCAAACACGTACATTCCACCAATGCTGGGCTAATGTTGGGCCAGCGTCGCAGACGGTGGCCCAACATTAACCCATCATTGGTCGAATGTACCATGTTTACCGGGATATATCCGTCCAACTATATCAAAGTGAGACCACACCCAACAACGTCTACGACACTGATCATCAGGTGCGCCACTGCAGCAACAAGGCTTATTAGCAGATTGATTCCCCCAAAACAAACACCGACGGCGCACCGTAAATGGGCCGCCTTCACCGGCGCTGGCCCATCGATGGTCCGCCATTGGTGCGGCCTGGGGACCAGATAATGAGCTCGCTGATGATGCAGTTGTCGAAACAACAAGCCACTCTTGGCTAATTGCAACCTCGATCACGTAGACATTCGAACATTCCCACATATAGCGGGTGGAGACCAATCAGAAGCCTAAGATATATCGTAATTTGTACGAGAATATGGGCTCAGGTATGCTGTAATTACTCTGCCGTGTAAAGCCAGATGGTCGTAACTACCTGGTTGTCAAGTGCGCAGTTGCTGTTTTAGTTGGTTTTACATGTCCAGCCACAGTGCTGTACTCAGATCCATACAGATCCATGTAATTATTGGTCGACTGAATTCAGACGGATGGCGTTTGGAATGTCGTTTACAAAGACATCTAAACAGACCCCTGTTGTGTATATTGTAGATCTGGTAATTTTCGCGTGTTTAGATTTTCGCGAATTTGTTATTTTGGGACTTTCCGTGAAGTCTAGAATTCGCGAATTATCAGTTTCGATGATAGTTGCGCTATTATAATAATAAATTTCTCGAAATTATACAATTCGCAAATTTGTCCTCCTAACGAAATTTGCAAGAAAAGAAATCTGACATAAAGAATATTAGCACATCTACAGTATTTCCACCCTTTGGGATTTGCTTAACCCTTCAACTGGCGGTCACGATTATACTATTTGTTTTTATTATTATCACAGGAAATACCAGATTTCAAATAAGTTACAGACAATATTTATTTATACCAGCTTTTCAACATGTTAAAGATCAAAGTTAAATGTGACACCAATCAGCAAGATTTTTAAATCGCTGACCTCCATTTTGTGGAATCTGAACTCACTTGAAGTTGTGAATCGCGTCAGCGAGATTTAACTTCAAGTGTTTAATAATTCCAATTAACCCTTTCAGTGCGGGGACTTTAGTCGTCGTATTCTAACGTAAAAAACTATAATAGTAAAAATCTAATCAATAATGGTATAGACCCATATAACATAGGTATTCAAATGAAGCGGAAAGAGCTAACTAAAACATTTATGACGATTTCAAATTGAAAAAAACGTCGCTCTTTAAATTAAAGACACCTATATTTCGAAATTGGCAGGATCCAAACAAGCCTTTTATAGTTAGAAATGAAAAAAGTTCTTCGATAATGATCAGATTCATCATCTTTGTCTGGGCGGATTTCAAGACAGAAAAGTAAGACAATTGTGTCTTTAGCTATTTTAAATCAATGTCCTGCTTGAAGAATAATTGATTTTCCGGAATAATATTAACCCATAAGCACGACTATAGAGTGATCTCAAATGAAGCAAAATTAATGTGAGTAATTTTCACCCATTTGACCTTGTGGGTCGCTGTAGCAAGAAAAAAATTGAAAGTGAATTCAAGAACTTTTCAAGAACTAAATGCCTCAGTCTTTCCCAGGATTTAAAGGCCATGATTTTCAGTCAAATATACCAACTAGCAAGGCAACAATACGTACTGGACTGATGATTTCTGATAGGACATCCGTTTCATAAAATACTCCCTAACACATAATATCTGATATTTTTTAATTCGTAGGGCTTCCTCCAACACTCGCATGGGCTCCATGGACCGAAGGAATTCCATATTTTTTTAGGAAATCTTAATCAGAATTCCAGTTTTCCAGGACAATCTGAAGAACTGCATTTTTCCAGGACTTTCCAGGAAAATGAAATGAAATAAATGGGGTTTTGGGCCACATGTGTACACAATGTTTATTGCTGCTGTGAAACGTTTCTAAACAATACGATTTCTGATCAGGATATATTAATTGAGGGCTATAACGTTGTAAGAAGAGATAGGACTCAGTGCGGGGGAGGGGGCTATTGGTTTACATAATGAATAATATCGACTACACCGGAAGGTGTGACCTTGAACGAAATGACATAGAAGTTATTTGGTTAGAGCTAATAATAAATAGGGAAAAAACATTGATTTCTTTCACATATAGACCTCCCAATGAGCACACTGTCCGTTCAATGTTTGGTTTAACTATATGGAAGATGCGCTAGGCACTGCCTACTGTGAAAATAAGTGCATAAAATTACGAGGTGACTTCAACATAGACTTATTTCCTGACAGAAATCACCCCATGTAAAATCATGGACAGATGTTGTATCTAACTTTGAACTGGAACAAATTATAACGCAACCAACTAGAATTACCGAGACAACAAGCACCTTAATAGATCACATATATGTCAATACAAAGATAAATATAAACAATTCAGACGTTATTCAATGGTCAATAAGTGATCACTTTCCGGTATATGCCGCAATAGAAAATGACAATAATCTTAAAAACAGAACAAATCATAAAATACTATAATGAAAACATAATGAAATATCTTACATGAAAGTAAAAG